>BSBM01000299.1:56482500-56485000 GCA_027924585.1 Larix kaempferi | reverse complement strand
AACAAACAAGATATTAAAACTCGATGTGCATGATTATTAAAGCTCGATGTAGCAATTGATTATGTACAACAACATCTAGTGACAACGTTTTCATATAATCTTAAAAGCTCATACTCACTTCATTTTCATGGTATGGATGAGGGAAAATAACCCCAAAAGACTAAGAGTTTTCAATTGTTTAGGTGTTTGTGTGAGTTGTTGTAGTGAAACCATGAGGAATTCAACAAATGTTTGTCTACTAGATGGAGGCATGTGATTATGAAATGTTATTGGTGGTGATGCAAGTAATTTTTTTTTATTATCTTCATGAAAGGTTGAAAGCATTGCTTGGTGCATGTTGTAGTTTTTTTTTTGGTAATATGTTTTTTATTGTCTATGTTGAAGATTAAGAAGACTAAAATAGATCTATCATACAATTCATGAGGAAAAAACAAAATAGATGCCATTCAAACAAGTGAATGAAGACTAAAATAGATTTAACAAGATAAAATTGTCACCATACCTCAAGGATTATGATTGCTCTTTGCTTCAAATGTAAAATGCTCCTTTGATGTGTCCACTATATGTAAGAAGAGTTCATGTGTGTCCAAGTAGCATGAGAATTCAATCCAAGGAGCCAAATAGAGTCCAATTGTTGTGTATTCACTCAAATGATCCAAATAGAGCCCAAGA
Organism: Larix kaempferi; assembly: GCA_027924585.1. Lineage (NCBI taxonomy): Eukaryota > Viridiplantae > Streptophyta > Pinopsida > Pinales > Pinaceae > Larix > Larix kaempferi. The sequence goes on along the minus strand of BSBM01000299.1, from coordinate 56,484,328 downwards.
GGTGTGTATTCAATCCAAATAGCCAAATAGAGCCCCAAATGTTGTGTATTCTATCCAAATGGTCAAGGAAGCACCAAATGGTGATTGAATTCAACATAAAATGGTGATGCTTTTCGGACGTGTGTGAAAAGAGCCAACAAAACGCGATGAAGTAGGGAAAAAATGCGGGAGAAGAGCACGGGTGTTTTTCTAAATTTCATCTTCAGCAGGGACGTGCACGTGCTAAGGAGCGTGTGCGCGCCGCTGCTGAACCTTGTATAGTTCGGTGGGTAACGTTCACTGCATTTATTACCCAACAAATGTAAATGTGTCGGTTTATTCCTAGAGCCCCTCCCCCATAAAATCCTTTAGGCCCTATTCTAACCCATAATCCCTAAGTGCATTTAAGTGCTTCTAGGTGTTTAGGGGTGATGATGGAGATGTTGATGAGGAAGGGGGAGATGAAAATGAATATGAAGATGATGGTGATGATGATGATGATGATGATGAATATGTCAATATGAGGATGACGATGGTGATGAGGACATGGTGATGATGATGATGAAGATGATGATGATGATGGAGATGTTGATGAGGAAGGGGGAGATGACAATGAAGATGAGGAGGATGATGCAGATGATGATGATGATGATGATGATGATGACAATGGTGATGAGGACATGGTGATGATGATGATGAAGATGATGATGATGATGGAGATGTTGATGAGGAAGGGGGAGATGACAATGAAGATGAGGAGGATGATGCATATGATGATGATGATGATGATGATGATGATGATGATGATGATGATGATGATGATGATGATGAATATGTCAAGATGATGATGACGATGGTGATGAGGACATGGTGATGATGATGATGATTATGGAGATGTTGATGAGGAAGGGGGAGATGACAATGAAGATGAGGAGGATGATGCAGATGATGATAATGATGGTGAATATGATGATGATGATGATGAATATGTCAAGATGATGATGCCGATGGTGATGAGGACATGGTGATGATGATGATGAAGATGATGATGATGATGAAGATGATGATGATGATGGAGATGTTGATGAGGAAGGGGGAGATGACAATGATGATGAAGAGGAGGAGGAGGATGATGATGATGATGATGATGATGATGATGATGATGGTGATGAAAAGGAGGACGATGATGATGAGGATGAGGATGATGGTGATGGTGGTGATGATGATGATGGTGAAGATGTTGATGATCATGATCATGATCATGATCATCTTCATCACCATAATCATCATCGTCCTCATCACCATCATCCTCATATCCATCATCATCATCACCATCATGATCGTGATCATCATCATCACCATCATCCTCATCTCCATCATCATCATCACCATCATGATCGTGATCATCATCATCACCATCTTTATCACAATCATCATCATCATCCTCATCACCATCATCCTCATCTCCATCATCATAATCATCCTCGTGACACTGATGATGATGATCATGACGTTGATGAATCTGATGATGATGATTATGAATATGGTGATGATGATGATGATTATGAATATGGTGATGATGATGATGATGATGATGATGATGGTGATGATGATGATGATGATGATGATGATGGTGATGATGATGAAGATCATGATGATGATGATTATGAATATGTTGATGATGATGATGATGATGATGATGATGATGATGAAGATGATGATGAAGAGGAGGAAGATGACGATGATGATTAGGATCATCATCATCATCATCATCATCATCATCAACATATTCATCACCATCACCATCATCATCATCATCATCTCATCATCACCATCATCATCCTCATAA